>WBNM01022388.1:250190-295905 GCA_013399055.1 Ramphastos sulfuratus | reverse complement strand
CTCCATTCGCCACCACTCTCTGGTGTCCAGAAAGTCAATCATACCCTGGGCTCATCAAAAGGAGGGTTACTAGCAGGTCAAAGGAGGTGACTCTACCCCTCTTTTCTGCTGTTGTGAGAACCCACCTGGTGTACTGTGTTCATCTTTGTGGCCCTCAGCATAAGAAGGACATGGAACTGTTAGAATGGGTCCAGAGGAGGGCCACAAAGATGGTCATAGGGTTGGAGCACCTCCATTGTGAGGACAGCCTCAGAGTGCTGGACTTGTTTGGACAAGAGAAGGCTCTGGGGAGGCCTTATTAGCAGCCTTGCAGTACCTAGAGGAGGACTACAAGAAAGTTGAGGAGGAGCTGTTTAAAAGGGAATGTAGTGATTGGATAAGACACAGGATGTGATTTTAAACCTTTTGAGGTAACTTTAGGTAAGGTGTAAGGAAGAATTTCTTCACCATGAGAGTGGTGAAACACTGGAACATATTGCCTGGAGAGGTTGTGGATGCCAGAGCAGAGATTGAAGTTAGATGGTCTTTAAGGTCCTTTCCAGCCCAAACCATTCTATGATTTTGGTAAATTGCAGTGAATGTATTTTGTATTACTTGACAGTCACAGGGCATAAAAAATAAAGCACGTCGAATTGGTAAGAAGGGTGCAACTGAAATACAAAATGAGGTCTTCTGTCCTGAATCAGAGCAATTTAATAATGTTTTTGTTTGAACTTGGCCTAGCCATACACAGCAAACAAAAGCTTCTTTCCTGAAGACCCATGGCACTTGGAATGGTTAGTACTAAAAAGTTGTGTTTTCCTTCAACTTGTAATACTTAGCCCTTTCTCCGGTTATGCTCATTGCAATTGGGAGTCCAAAATGTGCACCTTCTCTCTTAAATACATCAGAAGACTGTTAATTTGTCCAGGTTAAGGGTATGTGGGCACAGTTTGTATTGCATTTATGTACTGTGTTCACTTAATCAGTGAGGTGAATGAGTATAAACTTGATGTTGAGGCTGTGGAAATGCAATGAAAGCATTAATTTAACCTCTTCCACTTCCAGCCTGGAGGAATTAGTAAGTAGTTAACAAACTTCAAAAAGTTTTTCTGTGCAGTTTAGATTCACATCAACAACATCTGTACTTTTTTCCTTCACAAACTGCCCCATGTAAACCCTAGTTGGGATCGTGATGCATGCACATTACCCTTATTGTGTGTAAGGCACAAAACTAGAAAAGCAACTGAAATAGGGCACTTTTGGGATAGTTCGTTTTCCTCACAATCATGCAAAATTAATGTGGTTTTTTGTTTGAAAGGGTTTTGCTTAATCTTTATGAGTACTTTGTAGAAGTTTGTCAGGAGTCAATGACTCAACTGCAAAGCCAGCTTTGTGACTGGCAGTAGGTATCTGCTGTGTGTTCCAGGCGATGTCTCCTGCCCACCCAGGCCATTGAGACATAGATGCAAAAAAGCTTCACTTGCCCTGGCAATTCTGTAGCACTAAATGGTGGTATGAGTTTACTTATTAGAACACTAGATAAAACTCCAGAGAGTTGATGTTTGTGTTTATTAACAGATGGCTTCTTCGTTTGACATTTAGCTGGGAGAAGATCTGCAAGCATTTCACAGTCCATTGTGCATTTAATTCAGTGTTCTCTAGCATTAACGAAAATGCAGGGCAATACCCTTTGGCCCTTTGGGTGTTTTGTCTTCATAGAATCATAGAAGGGTAAGGTTGGAAGGGACCTCAAGGATCATCTAGTTCCACCCCCCTGCCATAGGCAGGGACCCCTCCCACTAGGACAGGTTACTCAAGGCCTCCTCCAACCTGGCCTTGAACACCTCCAGGGAGGGAGCAGCCACAACCTCCCTGGGCAACCTGTTCCAGTGTCTCACCACCCTCACTGTAAAGAACTTCCTCCTAACATCCAGTCTAAATCTCCTCTCTGCCAGTTTTGTTTGAGGGGTTTGGTTTTTTTGGTGTGGGGTTGTTTATTGTTTGATTGTTTTTTTTTCCTTGGCTTCTTGTTGTTGTTTGGATTTGGTTTTTTTTTCATTTCTTAGACTGTTGCTCAGACTTCAGGGTCAGAAGAGCTTTCAAGTCCTGCAGTTGTTTGGCCATCCCACTCAGCTATTACTCATGGGCCTAACAAATGCTTGAGCCAAAGCATATCTTATCCTGAAAATACTGAGAACAAGATAATCCATCTTTAAGAATGTTGCTCCTGTTTGTTTCTAATAGGAGACTTCTATGCTTTTGACTTGCATCTGTTGGTCCCTTGTAAGTTCTCTTGTGGCTACATTAAAGCATTTTTTTTGCTGATAATTTTTTTCCTTAAAGATGAGCAAGTAGGCTGTCAGTTGTCTGTGTGGCTTATCAGAAGGACTGAATCTTTAAATCTGATTATACATAATGCCTTTTTTACCCTCTAGATATTAATTGCATCTGTGGCTCTGCTCTGCGTGTTCTCTAATTTTCAACATCTTTTTTTGAGCACCATGCGTGGAACTGGGCACTGTATTTCAGTGTCAACTCTTTACATTTGCATACCCCATTCAGTATTTCCATTCATTCTGTTATCTTTGCATTCACGAGCCACATTAGCCCTTTGATAGCAACAGAAGCTCTGAATTGAACACTTAGTTGTGAGGCTGTGATAAGGCTCCACATTTCTTTTGGTTTTCTTGCATCTTAAGGTCATGGTGGTCTGATTTGCAAACCTTACCTGCATTCCTTGTAAATGGGTGTGTATATCTGCATTCAGATATCTTAGATTGTTTTGGTTGGAACAAGCCCAGCTTGGCAAGTAATTGATTTAACTCTCTGTGATTTCCTTTCTATTTTTGTTTATCATGCTGCTAAACAACTTTGTTATTTTTACCATCAAAGATATGCTTATTTCCAGGTAGCTGTTAAAACAGTAATATGAAACAGCATCATTCTAGTCATTGCAAACTGCAAAAGGAGCATTGCAGTTGCATGATGATGTTACTTAGTAATGACAACTTTTTTGTTTGGCCTATATGTATTGATATTTAATTTAAAAAACCCTATTGATTTGATGTTTGTTGACTGTTATGACACATCTTTAAGTCTTCAGTTGCCACATTCAGTGGAAAATCAATAGATTTCACCTTCCTTACTCTTCCCTCTCTTGCAAATGCACAGATGAAAACTAGGTATTTTCTCTCTTGAGTTACCAGCTCCAAAATGATTCCTTGCCTGGGATACCCATAAGCCTATTGAGCAAGCTGTTTCTCTTTGACTGTTCATGTTGTCCATTTCCTTGTCTTACATGTTCTCTGAATCATCTTTCTGTGTCTTTCCCAACAGGAGCAAGCACACATCAAAAGGCACCTCATCCTGGAAGCTATTTGCACGGAAGCCTGAGCCTCAAGAAGTTCCTTCCACTAGCGGTGGTCGTGCTGCTCAGGTGGGCTGAGAACTCATTTGGATCAAGGGTTGTTGTTTTGGTTTGGTTTGGTTTGTTTTTTGTCCTTTTCTTCTTCCAGCATGGTATGTTGCTTGGGAAGGAGGAGGTCATCTTGTAGAGCACTGAAGTGTGATTGGCTTGGCCACATAGAGACAAGAGATGACTGTGTGGAGTTTTTGTGCTTTGGGCCCAAGTTGAAATATTACAGTCTCAAATTTCATGCAACAATCTGGCATGAAAATGTATTTACTTTATCATTGTTCTGGATACCGTTGGATTTAGTAGTGATTTTTATATCTCCTGGACCCACAATGTAAAATGACAGTAAGCAGCTTGTGCATGTGAATCATCTCCAAGGTAACTTAGTTATCAAAACATAGTATCTCAATTGCTCAGAGTAACACTTTCCACTTCTCTAATTGCACTTCTGCAATCTGTGTTGCTTACACTGCCTCTGTTCAAATTATTGTGTACAGGTGTACTTGGTAAAGACTTCCAATTTACTTTTCCCAGTTGTAGCAATTAGTTATTATCTTTTCATTTTGATCCTGAGGCCCGTAAAATAAGTCAGTTAATGTAAACAGCATCCTTGAAACTAAACTCTTCATGGTATTTTCTCCTGCTGATAATTTGAAGAGGCAGACTGTGTTTTCTGTTGTCTGTGGCATAATTAATCTACTTGAATTGCACTTGAAGGGGAACTCTGGTATCAGAAGAGGATTTAGCAGCCTTGGAAGTTAGGAGCTTTTGAATGAGGGAGCACTGAAGAATTCCTGTGCATTATTACTCAGCTTGTTGGGAAAAGAGGGATATATACTTGCTTCCCTCCCTCTCCCAGACTTCCTTTTTTGCTTGCACCTTTTGTATACAGTAACTTGGCATGGCCACATTGTTTGCTGCTGTGTTCTGTCCCAAACTGACATGCTCATACACCTTGCTAGTAGTTCAGTGGCCATGGTCAAATGAAACAAATGTATCTACTTGAAAACTAGAAGTCTGAGCTGCTTTGATTTGTAGGTTTGGTGCCCAGAGTGCCATCTATACAATCCAATGTACACAGTGGGGTCCTGTAGGTTTCTTGACTGGGGACTTGGTACATTCTGGGTTTTTTTTCTGCCTTTATCAAGTAATGTAATTTCTCTGTTAATTGTTTTTATTATTATTTATTTTGGCATTGCCTCTCTTGGGGGAATTTTGAGGAATCTGTAGATGAAAATTATAATTTAGTGGCATGTTGGTCATATGTAAGTAGGGCAAGTGGGTACTGTAGCATTCCTTCTTGACCAGGAAAGGTGGAGATCTAATTCTATAAGCTGTCATATGTCCTCTCTGCAGAAGTCCCTAAGCAAAAGCAGACCCGCTTTCCCAAATTTCCTGGCTTGAGCAAAACCCTCTACAAAGCACTTTTCACATTAGGCGCTCTGTACTCATGAGATGACTTGGCACAGGTGGGAGCATTTCTGTTCCAAGTGGGTTAGCAGCTTGCACAGACTATCATTCAATGATATGAAGTCTTTGGTGGCAGCTCTGCTCTTTCTGCAATCACTGCCCAGTAGCTGCTTGCTTGTGTTGCTGTGAACTGGACAGGAGAGATGATGTGGTATTATACTTCATTATATGTAGTTGCTGTATAGCTTTTATAGCTTTGAAAAAAAAAAAAATTAATGTTTGACTGAATCTCTGATGTGTTGTGTAGTATGGCCCTGCAAACAGATATTGTTTTGCAACGTTGGATTGAGAAGCTGGAAGGAAAACAAGCGAACAAACAAACAATAGAAAACCCCCAAACAAACAACCAAACCTACTTAAATTAATTTTGTTGCCAAATTCTTTGTATTATCAAGCCCCGCCTGTGTCTGTAGCTCTTTCCCTGCCCATTCCCTTCTGGGTGGCCCTGTTAATCGGAGAAGAGGAGGCTTTTGCAAACTAAGTTAGGGTACCGAGCTCGTCTTTCAATAGTAGATCTGCCCCTTGTGTAGCTTCACTTCCATTGGTAATAATATGAGGTGATTTTAAACTGAATACAGACTTTTTGCATTGAAAACTTTTTGCTTTACTTTCTGTGCGTGCTCTAAATATGTCCACATGCACTTTGTGCAGGAGCTTTCTCAGTACCTTGGCTTTCTTAGCTAATGACCTAGCCTACACTGGTAGCTCACTCTGGAGTGTTAACCATTCACATAGTCACTTCCTTTCCCCTCTTAGCTCATTTTAGATGGCTTTGCTCTTGAGTCTTGTAGACAGGGTGATAATTTCAAAGTAAACAGCTTTGAATCCTTTCTTGCCAACTTTTGCCCACAAGGTATGCAAAGTAAACAGAGCAGTTAAGAAATTGGTTATGTACCTTCCCTCCTGCTGCAAGGCATCCCAGGATGGTTCCTAGCTCTTTAAGTAGTGAATAAGGAGAGAGAATGAGATTGACAGATCTAAGTTGTGTTTTAATGTATGGAGTCATTGCGCAGATCAT
Organism: Ramphastos sulfuratus; assembly: GCA_013399055.1. Taxonomy (NCBI): domain Eukaryota; kingdom Metazoa; phylum Chordata; class Aves; order Piciformes; family Ramphastidae; genus Ramphastos; species Ramphastos sulfuratus. The sequence continues at coordinate 290,020 of WBNM01022388.1, read as the reverse complement.
TAGGAAAACCTAAATGTGAGGCTTTAAAATATGAATAGTGGAGATATATTGAATGCAAAGGTGTTCTATTGTTGGCAGCAGAGAAAGAAAATCAAAATACCAAGGATGCAGTAAAAGGGTATAGATAATTTTCTTGACATAAAACCATCCACCTTGCATGCAGACTTTACGTATGTATAAGGATTCTCATCTGTGTTAGGCTCTTGGAGGAGCATGAGAAGGATTTGCAGATGCTGCCGTGATGTTTGCATGTTTGATTTGGAAAGCGTAGGTCTCAATGCTGGAATAGCAGGCACACAGCAGCCACAGGGTGCAACAGAAGCACCTTTAATATCCAGATGCCATCACACTGTATTCATTCAAGGAGACAAATGTAGGCAACCGTTAGAAAATATGACAAAGAAATAGTTAACACTTAGTTTAGTTCCAGCAATGGTATGGAACTGCCTTTGCCATTTGAGCAATAGGAAAATTTGTCATTTGTGAAAACTAGACCTAAGGCCTAGGTTATTGACCCTGAGACAGCTCGAAGAGAGTGGTGTGGCTGTAAAGAGGAATAATCTTTATGTGATCTCCTGAAAATGAGAGATGGCAGGTCCCAAGTTACAAGGTTTGCAGGAATCAAGATCAGCAATTGGTTATAATCTAATGAGGCCATGAGCACAAACACAACTTCAATTTGAAGCTGTTGCGTGTGGCAGCACAAGTAGAAAGCTGGAGCTCCTCCATCCCAAAAGAAGACCTTTCATTAGCGATTTTACTCCCTTGGCATACCTCAAAGTATTGTCATAACCCATAGTAGTTCTCCTTCACATGTTTCTAGTCAGTTTATGGAAGCAGCTATATGCATGGAGTGCTCACTACTCCTTTTCAGATGTAGGATCTCTAAGATACATAAAAATAAAAAAAATATATATGAGATGTATAATATCTTTTTATAGTAAAATTGATATGCTTTTAAAGGAAAGTATACTCTGTCATATAAAAACTTTTACTTTACGTTTCCCAAGTGAAGGTTTTGAAATCTACTGAAAGTAAACTTTTAACTGAAAACACCTGAAAGGATGCAATCTATCCATCTTCTGGAATATTCCTGTTGTACTTGTGGCAAATAGAGAGCAGCAAATCCAGCTGCAAGGTCCTAGTTTATCTGTGCTTGCGGTCCCTAGAATACATGAGCTGATTTCTTTTTTTTCTTTTCCCATAAATACAGATTTAATGCTAAGCTTCTATGTTTACCTGAAGGGAAAGGAAATATTACAATATGAGTAAATGTATTTTAGTCATATATATATTAACCACAAGGTAAGAAGGATGTATTCCTGGAATAATTTCTTTTTAAATAGTTGTGCTTCAATAAAGCACAAGATCAAACATTGCAAGCCACACAGTAACTTCTTTTGCTCTTTTGTTTAAATAAACCTCACCTCAACTGACTTCTTTTTCTCAAATGAAATTATGAATATCCTATTTACAAGCCTAAGAGAGATTAGGAATTGAGGTAGCCTTTTGCTTAGCTTAGTCTCCATGAAGCAAACACTGCTTTATGAGATTTGATTTAGCATCTGCTTTTTACCTGTGAATCCTTAATGAGGTTAAAGCCATGCAGGTGAATACAATTACAAATGTGATGCAGATCATACCTAAGCCAAGAAATCAGCAGTCTGGAAGCTTTGTGGCTGAACTACAAATGATGAGAGTAACCTTCTCTTCAGTACATAGCTGTTCCCACTCTGCTCCATCTCCCGGGGAAGAAAAGGTGGCAGTAGTCAGTGGCAGAGACTGTACCTTCCTTGCTTACCTTGTGCAAAGAACAGAAAACCAGGTAGGAATCCAGATTTTTATGTATTTCTTGTTCTTTGAGTGACTGTTTGAATGGCTTTTCTGTTACTGTGTGGTCAGACAGAAGGCAGTGTCTTACCAACTTCTCTATTGCAGTTACAATAGCATGGTGTGGGGTTTTTTTGGATTTTTTTTTTTTTTCCTCACCAGACTCTGTATGTGTTAAATATAGTGAGGACAGTACATTTATTTTTTCACCCTTTCATCTGGAGAAACCTAGCAGCAGATTGCTGAGTGCTGCAAGGCTGTCTAATAATGTGAGCAGTCTTTACAGCTGTTTCATATTATTTTTCTGTCTGAAGCGAGAGATTAAAAAAACCCGAAAACCTAGGTGACATCTAAGTTGGGTTTTACCTCTTTGGTGTGATGAGGCTGCAGCACATGTTTTGCAATATTTTTCAGTTTTGTAATTTTGGCAATAAGTATCTGACTGAAGTAAGATGGGCCAGTGTAACTCAAACCAAATAACTGATTAAAAAAAAAAAAAAAATCATTTTGCTTTCTTCAAGCGAGCAGTTGCGCAAACTCAAAAACATTCAGAAAAGGTGAATTAACTGAAGGTGTAGGGATATGGAGTACACCAAACCTCAATCCACCTGAGGGCAGGGGAATACTCTTGAGAGAGATTCACTTCTGTGAATTAGAAAGAAAGGGGGATTCAACTGCCTCTGAATGTGGAAGAAGCATGATGCTGCCTCAACCTCCTACTTAGGTGTTGTGATTCAGTGGAGTAGTCTATAATTACATCTTTTTCAGGAAAGGAGGTGCTACCCGTTGTAGGTTAGAGAGTAGTTGTAACTTGATCTGTGCTCTTAACTTTGTTTGGGTTTGCTGTGCGGGAGGTAGACCTAGCTGGCAGGAGAGAATTTTTGCTGCATACACAGCCTGTCTTGGGTCTGGTTCAGGGGGGACTGGGCTTTTGCTGGGCTGTATACATCCTTTTCCTCTTACTACATGTTGTATTTTTATATGTTTTTGTAACTATTATTTCCATTTAACTTCCAATTCTATGCAGCTGTTGTTATTTTACTCCTTTGGGGTAAATTCTGTGTTTTGTCAGGAGCAAACAAGCTAAAAACCAGTACACACAATGAAGGATGGGGCTATGCTTCTTTGCCCAGGATCAAAACTATGGGTTTATTCCTCAGATTCCACCAGATCCAGGGGTAGAAATCATGTGTCTGAAGTTATTTGTGCTCAGAAACCCTCAAAGGTTTCCTCCTGGCTGAAGATTGACCCTCAGACGGTGGCGTGGACGTGTACTGTACATAAATTGTGTGACTTCAACTAACAAGCACATTAAAATTATATGGAGTATTTACATAAGAAAATCTTCACAACTGGCTCCAGTTAAAGTATCACCACATCAATCATGAGCAGAAGGAAATCCTCTGCTGGCATTCCTTGGGAGCAGTGCAAATGCCTTGCTGTTCCTGGAGTGCAAAATCATTCCTCCCTTCTCAAGTGTACCAAAATACTTTTAACACTGACTGGGAGATTAAAAAAGCCCCAAGAACTAAGTGTACATCTTGGATCCTATTACTGTATTTAATAGTTATTGATACAGCTGCTGTTGCAGATGTGGTAGGAAAAGAAGTGCGGGTGCCTATAATCTGCAAACTGAAGAGCTTCTAAAGTTTTAAAATGCTCCATCTCTGTCCTCCCATGTCAATACTACCTGCCATCCTCTATTTGTATTTTATACATTGACTTGAGAAAAGATCTGATTTGATGCTACAGCACAGCTTGAGGAACCGGCTGTACAGAATAGTAATATCTGATCTTACGTCATTAATATCAATTTCAGGCCTGCATTCCACAGGGAGTTAATATTAATCCATTTTTAACCGCAGTAATATTGTACAGATTCCTAGACTGAACACACCAGCTGGTTTGCACTAAATTTTATGGTGCAGGAAACAAGAAACAGGCTTCCTCACAGAAAGGGAATGTGGCAGTAGAAGTCCTGGAAGCATCAGGAGGTTTTAGGCCCTGGGTGAGATATTTTGCTTTCACAGAGAGGTCTGGCAAAGGTGAGGCAGGAAACAAGAGAGGCTGCATCTTGCCAGTGCTCTCTTCTTTGTTTTAGATGTGTCTGCTCACCTCAAGTTCTTTGTTCTGATCACACCTCAGCTCTTTCGTTAACTTATGATAACCACCAAATGAGGTAATTAGGCATTGGATTATTTCTTCATTTAAAAAAAAAATTCTTTTTTTGTTTGTTACAGTTCAGAAATACAGTCTTGAAAGATATGATTCATTCACTTTTATCTTTCTTCACTCTTTCCATCACCTAAAATGCCATAATTAGGTGAAAGCAATATTGTTTTACAAATGCCTCTATGCGTGAAATTAGCGTGCTTCTGAAAAAAAAAAAAAAGCATTAAAACTGGAAGGCTCTGCAATGTTTGCCACAGTAAGTTAGGCCTGGACATTCTATCCTCTGAGAAATACTCCTGCATAGGATCTAGTTATCCAGTTCATCAACATGCATAATTTCTTCCACTACTCTTAGCTTCGAGTTGAGATTGGATTTTGTGAAGATGTCTGCAGGGGAGTTTATGTATTGGGCCATATGAAAAGAAAAGGTTAAAAATTGTTGTTGCAGAGGCTATGCAAAGCTATAATATAAACTCTCACTGCTTTAAAATATGAAAAAATGGTGTCTTTTAAAATATCAAAGGGATTAGTATCAATCCAGCACTTGTGATTTTCTTAAATCATGTTATTTGCATAATAATGCTCACCACCTGCTAGATCTTCAAAGCACTTTTCAGACATTAACTAATTGATCTTTGTAACACCCCTGTGATGTAGAGACCTGCTATTATCCCCACTCTGCAGATGTGGAAACCAAGATCCAGAGTAGTTGAAGGAACTTGTTTGGCGCAGGCTGAGATGGTGACATCAGTGACCAGGTCCCTGTTGTCCTGTCCACTGGGAGTTCCAGTTTGCAGCACTTCCAGGGGCAGCCATGCTTTCTTCTTGCCTGCCTTTATTTAAGGCACTGAGTTAGGCCTTTGTGTGTTTAGGGGGATACTGTTGGGGGATGTTTATTTGTCTTGATTTTGAGATTTTTTTTTTTTAGCTAAATGATTTTATTCTGGGTGGTTTTTTTTTTTTAGTCACCCTATAGTCAAATACATGTAAAATAGAAAAGCCTCTTACAGCTCCCTTTTTTTGCACCACAGCAGTACTAGATGAGAGCTTTCAAACACATTTTTTTTTTTTGTTCAGGACTGAGTATGATCTTCCTGTTAGGAACCTTTTGGTCAGATTTGCCCCTGCTTGACAGAATAAGAAATTAATAAAATGTGAAGTGACCAGGTGAGTTGCTTGTCATCTTAAAATCTTGTGCTGTGCTGGTGGTGAGCAGTCAATGTCTGCAAGCAAGGGCTGCTTCCGTGGTGCAATAATGGGGTGTTGCTGACAGCAGGATGGCAGCATGTTCCCTCCCTGTGGGATGTCTGCCTCCTGGTTGTCCTTTGCCATGTGTTTAGGACAGCCACGGGTGTGTGTTTTCCCAGCCCTTGGTTGAGTAGGTGATATATAGGTGTTATGCAGGTTCCCCCAACCTCTACCACTGCTGCCTTTGGAGCAGTGCTTAGTAAAATGCCAGATGGTCCTCGTTAAGTGTTATGTATGGAGAGCAAAAATACAGGACAGGCAAATGTCATGTACCTAAGTCAAAGAATAGATTCTTTCATTGGTAATAATCTGAGGGAGGGTATTAAAATTATAAATTACAGTCCCTTTAATCTGACAGAGGCACTTAGTGCAAGAGCTTAATATTAAAGCGTATGGATTTGTTTATACAGATGTTTCAATAGCATTATCTCCAAGCAAGGAAATAAATCTTGGTGGTAGGGCACTCATAGCCTACCAGTGCAGGTTCAGACTCAAGTGAGAAAAACCTGTGTCACACCAGATTTCGGGAGATGAGTTCAGGTTGCGTATGGTTTCCCAAGCTCAGTTCCTGGGCCCTCACAAGGGCTGCAGCAGTGGCAGATTATGTCAACAAGTTAGGGACATAGTTATATGTATTTGCTTTAGTTATTTGGCTAAGCAGGGGGCCAGAGGAGGTGAGGAAGGGTGAGCACAAGTCACTGTGAATTCCTTTGTACTCCAGCTAGGACAGATGGGCTGTAATTTCTCATCTTGGCACAAATTACAGGGTTCCCCAGCTCCTGACATGCTTGTGAGTAGTTAGCTTCTTTTCACTCCCTTGAACATTATTTTCATACAGGCTGTGTTATCTCAGGACAGAAACAGGTTCAGCTTCAGATGAGAGCATCGCTTGTCTGGTGAGGTGTTCTCTCCGTGTTTTGTGGCATCTTCAGGTGAAAGAGGTGAAACCAAAGTGTCAATGAAACACTGCTGGGAGAGGTAGGAGAGAGGGCAAAGTGCTGGTCATCATTCAAGTGCTGCCTGGTGGGAAGGGAAGCAAGCCAGTGCTGATTGACCAGCTAATGATGTGTTTGAAGATGGAGGGAAGTGTGATAAAACGTGGATCACTTAGCAAGAGGCAGGCTGGAAGCATGGGGCAGGGCACAGGATGGGGGGATGGGGTGAACGTGGTTGTTGGTGGTTGAAAATGTATTGTGGGAGGCATTTTGCCAACCAGCTGTGCTGCCTTAGCAGGGATGCACGTGGTGCTTGGGAGAAGGCTTTCTTCGTGGTGTGCCTGGTTCTCCCAGGAGGCATGGCAGTGCCTGTCTGCCTTCTTCCCTGGCAGAGGACAGGACAGCCTTCACGCTGGCGGGAGCCATCTGCTTCAAGGGTCTCAGGGGGAAGTTGATTTACTTATGATTATATCATTTTTTTCCTTTCTTTTTTTGTGGCCAAGGGAGCAGCAGCTCTGGTGGTCACAGTCACGGCTCCTAGGCTCAGTGAATGACTGAGGAAAGAAGCAGTTTTGTTGGGGTTGGTGGCAAAGTAGAGGTCAATCTTCTTTTTATCATGCTCAGCAGATGCTTTCTGACCTCTGAAAGGACCAGAGTGAGTGGGAACTTGTAACCCACTTCCCACTTTCACTGCTGAGGGTGAATTTAAAGGTGGACCATCAGAGTGTGTTGGAATTACAACATGGACAGTAATGGCCTGACTGGGTTTTATGGGTTTATGGGTTTAAACTGGCAGAGGGAAGATTTAGACTAGATGTTAGGAGGAAGTTCTTTCCAGTGAGGGTGGTGAGGCACTGGAACAGGTTGCCCAGGGAGGTTGTGGCTGCTCCCTCCCTGGAGGTGGTCAAGGCCAGGTTGGACGAGGCCTTGAGTAACCTGTACTAGTGGGAGGTGTCCCTGCCTATGGCAGGGGGTTGGAACTAGATGATCCTTGAGGTCTCCTTCCAACCTTACCATTCTATGACTTCTGAAATGTCAGGAGAGGGCATTGCCTGTCTCTCCTGATTTATTTTCTTTTTTTAAAATCTGAAACTTATGAAGTGTGGAATTTTTTTGTCCTGGAAGACTCTAACATCTTTTGTAATCAGGACAAAAAGTTTTTAAGCCCAAATTCATGTTTCCACTTCCCTCCCCCTTAAATTAAGTGAAGGAATAAAAATATTTTTTGCCATTTGAACTTAGGTTTGAGACTTGGGATTAAGTTACTGTCTGCAGCAGTGAATTCTATGTATGTGGAGACAAAGCTTCACAGCACTATATCAGAGAGCCTCATTTCTGGATTGTGGACAGCAGGTGCAATTTATTCCTGGTCTTGAGATCAGTGAGTGCAAATTTTACTCCTTTTTCTTCTCTTACTCTTAATACATATGTAGTTATGGGACTGAGTTGATAGTTTTCCAGAAAACCTAGACACCTGTCAAATAATCATTACTTTTCATCTCTTCTGATGGGCTGTACTGAGCTGTCAACTCATGGGCAAAGTCTCAGCAAACCCAGTTTATTTGAAAGGACATTTGAAATAATGGACAGCGAGTTTGGAGAGGGATCTGAAGAGCCACATACACAGTCCATCCTCTGTCGTAAGTCAGGATCAACTGTGGTTAAGCCGTTTGTTACAGATGCTTGCTTGATGTCTTCTGCAGACTGATGGGAAAGGCTTCATGGCTGTCTATTCCTCTGCTCAAGTATTATTACTGTGAAGATTTTCCTGATGTTTATCCTACAACTCCTGGATGCTATTTAGGTCTCCTGTCTATAATAGACATGGTGAATAGTTCATTCCCTTCCTCTGTGAGTAATCCCTCTCCATTTGTGTACTCAATAAAAGCCAAATCACTTGTCGGTAACTCTTGGGCCCTTGAAACAGCAAGAAAGCAAGCTTTTAAACTGTTTTAAAGTTCTCTTCAGAAACAGCACTGCTTTGGCAGTTTATACAACATAGAACTTGTTTGTGAGCTGACTCTATAGACTCTGTAACTGGGTAGGTTTGTTTAGTAAACTTTTAAAACCTCTCACCTTTTGAAAACCAGTTGTTTCCAGACTGGGGTTATAAATGGTGCTCTGTGCCTCTCACTTGTTTAATTTTGCTGTGAACAGAAATGCTAGTGTCTTCATTTAAGGGCCTGCCTTGCTTTGTACCAGCTGATTTACAATACAATGTGTAAATGTAGTAGCAGCCTGGAACAAAGGAGAGCCTGTTTATCCAAACAAATTTGAGGGTGAGGGTGAAGAGGTAAATTGCAGCCTGTTCACTGAACTGCAGCTTGAAAGCCAAATGAAACAACCATGGTGGGGAAACGTGATGGGCAAAATGATCCTTGAGGGTTTTTACCCCAGCATCCCTCTCATTTGAGGGTAGTGCTGGTGGAAGGAGCCAAGGTGAGCTGTTGGGGTGTGCAGGTGCTTCTTGGCCCTTTGGAGGAGCTTCAGTGGCAATTAAAGATATTTTTTTTTTCCAGCCAATTTTTATATCCTGCTTAGAGCACTTGCTCTTGTGTAGGCAGTTGTGTGGAGTCCAGCGTAACCTCTTGGCAGGTCTTGCTGCAGTCGCCACAGTTCCCATCTGCAGCATCTTATCCAATTGCTTCTACTTGTCCTGAACTAAAGCCAGCAAACACATTTCTCAGATTTAAAGTATTCTGGGTATTTTAACCTTATTGTTGAGCTTATGTATCTCAGCTATAACAGCTAAGTCTATTAGCAAAGAGATTAAATTGTGTAGAATTTATATTGCTTTGTCCAGACGTGAAAAATAAATTGTTAGAAATAGGCTTCTGTCCAAGGTGCAATCACTCCTGGCAAATAGACTGGACAAAAGTACTCATTGCGGTGCTTTGCTTAAAGGCCTGTGCCTTGCATGCTCACTCTGTGTTTCCTGTGGATGAGTTCAATACCTAATGACAAAACCAGTTAAGGAGCATTGCCTAGTCAAAACTTGTATTGATAACACTTCCTAATATTGGCTGTGGTAAGGGTCTCGGTTGCTGAAAATCTTTTTTTTTTTAATTTACTTTTTTTCCCCTGCCTCTGCTACCATGTAACAGCTTGAAAGTGAGATCTGCAGAGCCAGGAAGGCTGGTTGCAGCCAGGATGTGATAAGGTGAGCTCTTTGGTGTAGCTCATGAGCTTCACGACTTGGTCATGTCCTGTACGCTATGTAGTATTTATTGTCAAGCAACATGAAGTTTCATTTGTACTTTGTTTTCCTGCCCATTAGGTACAAAACTAATTTTGGTTTTGCAGTGGTGTTTTTTTTTCTGAACTTTCCTGAGTTACTATTTACGGGTTTTCTGAAATCTTCAGCCTTGGCTATAGGAAGAACACTTGAATTTGGCGTAACAGTAGATGAGTAATCTAGCTACACATAGTGGTTTTTCAGTTCGGCTGCAGTCAGCTTCTTTCTCCAACTGTTCCACTAAAATTTCAAAGGCAGCAATCAATTCCCTGCCAGCCTTGTTTATCTTCCTCTTGATTTTTCTTGTCCTCTTCTTGGTCTATGATACTGAAGAGAGCACTCTATTACAGTGCATGTAAATACAGTGCTGTATTTACGTTAATGGTTTTCCACACAATTTTAAGTCAGTGCTTATTTGGGTTTGCTCCATTTGGTCCTCGCCTAGAATTTTACCATGCAGACTCAAATATTTCATACTTGCCATTTCAAAACAGATGAACATAATCTCTTTAAGAAATATGTTGTAGCTTCTTGTGTCTGGGTCCTTTCTGGTGTGAAGCGGAGTCAGTGTTAGTTAAACTAGTTTATCTTGTTCTTCATATACAAGAATTACAAAGTCAGGCTGAAACCTCTTGCTTGATGTGCAGGTTAACTCCACAGCCATTTTATAGGGCACCCAAACTTGAAGTGCATACTTTCTGCAACGTGAAAGTTTTGTTCTGCAGATAGATGGATAGATGGGATGGAGAGATGTAAGGGCTGACTCTTGTCTGCAAGCTTAGTGGGTAGCTGCACTGAGTTCAGCAAGGAAACTCCCAGTTTGGGGCACGCGGTGCTCCTTGGAGTGGGTGGATGAGGGGAAGAGAGATACCCTGATGGTGTGGAAGCTACTGCCCTGTGAGGTACTGATAGGCCAACAGATGGGATATATTGCTCCTGAGAAGCTTGGGTTTATTTATTGTTAGTATGTAAGGTTAATTTACTCCTGAGAATATATTAGGGAGGGAGTAATGTATAATAAGGAGGAGGCTTGGTCTTCAGAGACTGCTGCCTGTTAAAGTGGGGAAGGGAGGTATTTTGTTTTAAGCAGCGAAGTGCAGTACAGACTGTCCTAATAGAAACATCTTCTTTGCTTTTGTTCTAAAATGCTTTGAAAAGGCTGTGAGTGATGGGTCATCCCTTAAAGGTTATTAATTTCATTTGGAGTGGCTGAAGTTCTTGCTGACTTAGGCAATGCACCCACTGAGCTTGGATAGAAGGTAATTATGGAAAAGCCTGTTGATCTTTTCTAAGCTTAACCAAGCCCCTGTCAATAATTACTCATTTTTCCTTGCTATTGTGGACTGGGTCTAATACAGACCTAGCTTATTTATTGGTTTTATTGCTTGAATGTGCATGTGCAAGCTACACGGAGAATATCAAGCTGCATTGAGTACGCACCGAGCAAACGCATTTGCTGACCATAACTGGTGTGTTAAGCACTGAATCGCTTTACAATGTGGTTGTAAGTGGTCATAATTGAGTTACAAAAGTACATGTTCTTGCACTTTTGTTTAGCCTGTTGTCTCTTGAAGTTGAGCAAGGTATCTTGCACAGTGGATGGAGGGTTCAACCAGAAGGGTTAGAAATAGCAGCTGTTTGTTTATACCAGGAGTTTTATTTTCTCTTCTTCCTCCCTTTCTTAGGTGTAGTCTTATGTATTCCACCCACGCTCATTCCCTTCTGGTGAATGTGTGTGGATGTGCTCCAGGACCATATGTGCTTATAGTTACATACTTCAAAGGAAACTGTAGACTGCCTAGAGAAACTGTTTGAGTTTAGATGAGCCCTGAATTTGCCGACTGCTACAGCATTTCTTTTGAAGAACCACTTGGCAGTGCTGCCATTTCTTTCCTTCAGCACCTTTACACACTGATGAACAAACACTCTTAGCCTCCAAAGCAAGTAAGCTGCCAATAATCATACTCTGTATGAACTTAAGCAAAGCTGAATTTTACCATAAGGCATCAGCTCAGCCAGGCTTTTTGATGGCTGATGGACATCTTTTGGATCACGTGATGCATTCACCCAGCAGTAAGGTTGTTTCTTTTTTTCCCTTTCATGCACAATAGTGTTTTTAAAAGAGGGTTTTCATGGAATGGCAGGCTCTTGCCCCAGCTGATTCAGGGACACTGTGTTACCAAGTTATTATTTCTAGGTACTGAGGATTCTGGCTGCCAACCAGTAGGACCTTATCCATGTCAGCTCTGCTGGGGCTGTTCTTGGTTAGATGCCTGCTTTCTGTTTGACAAAGCACTGTAGATTCTTGTGGCTTCCATATGATCTGTCTGGTGTTAAACCGAATATGTTAAACATACTCTCAGCAGGGGATTGCAGGGCATCTGGTGCAGATTTTGGCATCTTTTCCCTTCCATTAACCAGAATTGCACAATAGCCACTCCATCCCAGCAGCAACAGCTGTTGAGCCTGCACCGTATTCAAGTTAAGTGTTTGCAAGGAGTTGTCCATTAAGTTTTCCAATATGAAACATTGATCTTCTATATGAAGGCATTTATTTTAAAAAGTCTTCCTACCTATTTTTATGGATCTTTGGTGTGATACTTTTGAAAAATGAGTTGCTGCAATGAACTTTGATGTAGCATCTTTCACTCTCTGTCCTCTAATCCATGGTGTTGATCCTCGTTGATTTGTTTCTGTAGAAGCTAGTTTCATACCCCAGACAGGCTGATCCTGTTTGTAGTTAGCTGGAGGTAAGGGAAGGAAAACAGTTTGATTTTTCACAGGTGTTATCATGCAGTTACTCATTCACTTCTCCAACCTTCACGTTTTGGTCAGCCATGGAATGCAGCACGTAAGGCTGCGTATGGAAACTTAGCTAGAAACTTAGCCAGAAAACCCCACTTCTCTGAGCACAGGGAATTGTTTGTACCAGGAATGAACAATCTTGCTTGCTTGTCTCCTTAGACAGCAGCATGAAATTGCCTTTAGAGACTTGACAGTAGCAAAATAAAAGGACTTCTTCCCCCTCAACTTGCCCTTGGAAGAGTGTATTCTTGTTAGCTGGGTTGCCCGTAAAGGTATGATTCTCTTTGTTATCCTCCAGGTGATCTGCTGGGGGAGACCACCTGCCCACAGGCTTATTTCCCTGTTATCCATGTTTGGTGGAGTGTTTGTGTTCACAGGATCATTTGTTTACAAATCACATCTTTCTCCTGAGACTACATCTTCTGATGATGATCAATGGCTCAGTTACTTTTAATAAAGCTGAAGCACTCAGACACAGGAATTCTTTTGAAGCTGTTTGGGCCTCATCTGAGTCATATAATACCTTAAATGAAAACAGAGGAGATGGGAAATGTAGAAGCAAATGACAGGTGTTGGCAGGAGAGATGTTCAGGAAGTTTATAGCTTTCACGGCTTTCATTTCTGCTCAGGGCAGATGATTACTCTGCCTTTAGGCACAAGCAAGCTGCAAATGTGAAGCTGATGGAGAAGAATGGCCAGAAGTGTCAAGGAAATGGGTGATGGGTCTGATCTAACACATCTTCCTTTTTCAGCACAGGCAAAACATCTTGTTCTGATGGACCAAGTTCAGCATTTAGTGTTGATGCCCTTGGCTTTGGCGGCAGATAGTCACAGGATGTGGCTGGCTGTAGGCCAGGGCTCAGCAGCTCAGCTTCCTGCAAGGAAGAGTCAGTTAGGACCTCCTGTAATGATTAGGTCCAAGATGCTCTGGCAAACATCAAATGGGTTTTTTTCGTGGTATGTTTGGAAGCTGATTCTGTAACCTATAATCCTGTATGTTTTGATCTCCCTCAACCTCTTTACCTTTGAGTGTCCCTATGACAATTTTGCTTTTTTGCCCAATCAAGCTGTACACAGGCCTGTCAAGCTGACAAAGCAATGGTGTTTTTCTGTAGAAGTGGTAAAAGGAGATCTTTAGACATTGCATTTAACTTCCTTGAATAGGAATGGACACGTGGGGCGAATGCTGAGTAAGGACATCCCTACTATTCACTTCTCCTATAACATGGTATTTAAAGGCAATACATTTTTTTGCTTTTAAAACTCTTCTAGGTAAAATAGCTCATTAGAGGTTCAGAAAAGATTAAGTTTCAGAGAACAACTATGTATGTTGTGCTAGGCAGTTTGTTTTTGTAACCCTGGGCATATGCTAGAGTGCTGCAGAAGATGTAGGCTCTTTTATTTCCTGTTCACCTTCCTATCTCATGAGACTCCAACCTTTTTGAACCGGTAAGTGTTGTTAGCTCTCACTTCTCTGCTGTGCTGTTGCGTGGTTGAAACAGTTGACTGGCCAGGTATTGCTGTGGCAAGCTGCTTGTTGTTTTGCTGGCTCCTGTGTCACTTTCCATGGCACCGATTATCTGACCACAGTTTGAAAGTTACTGCCCTAGTCCTGTTGGACTTGCACAGTCTTACACAACTAGCAAAGTGCACTGCTGTTTTTTTCACTTTCAAGATGAGATCTTACTGTGCATAATAAACCTAGTCTAGGTATTGACTTGTGCTAGCCACTCTTGATGATAACATTAGGGGAGAAACTGATGTGGGGTTTATTTTCTGAGATCACAGAATCATGAAGAATCACAGAATGGTTGAGTTTTGGAGGGGACCTCTAGAGGTCAACTCATCCAACCCTTCTGCTCAAGTAGGGCCTTCTAAAGTCAGTTGTCCAGGACCATGTCTAGACAGATTTTGAATATCCCCAAGAATGGAGCATCTGCAACTTTTCTGGGCAGTGTGTGCCAGTGTTTGGTCATCATCAGTGAAAAACTGTCTTGTGATGTTCAGAGGGAACCTCCTATGTTTTTATTTGTGCCCATTGCCTCTGCTTCTGCCACTGGATTAACTTGAGAAGGTAGAGCAATTTAAGCACTTAAATGAAAAATAAAAACAAGCCTTGTTTGCTACTAGGGAACCTGAGAGGGTCAATACAGCTAGGGTGTAGACTGCTTTGCAGCCCATGTAGCCTGGTGTCTGGGTGGCTTGAGTGTTATTGCTGGCAAGGCACATGCATTGTTGAAGCATCAGCCTGTTGGGAGTTCCCTCCCAGAGACTAATACACTTACAGTCATTCTCTGTCTGCAGAAGTAGCTGTCAGGCTGAATACTACTCCCCTTTCTTTTTAGGACAGGGTGGAGGTCAGTGATTGTTATCCTGTCCCCAGTTCCTTGTGCTTCTCTCCCTTGTTCTCTGCAGCTGGTGGGTGCTGCTTACTGCTTCCAGTGTAGTGGTGCTTTGTGCCTGTGAGACATTTTGATCTGAAGGCAATTTCTTTGGATTTCTTTTAAAGAACACAGTGCTTTTTTTCGAGGTTTTATTTCTAAACTCCACATAAGAACACACACCCAGCTTGCCTGTGGTTAGGCAAGCAGTTGAACTGGCACAGGGTAAAGGTGTGGTAGCCATCCTGGACCAGCATAGGGGTGGTTACAAGGTGAAGGAAGCAGCTCCCAGAACAGCTTTGCCTCTGGAAGATTGGCAAGGTGCAGCAGCATCCTTCCCCAGATTTTTGCTATGCTGCCCACTTCTCCCTGAAGTTGCTCCCCACTTGCTAAAAGCTGGTAAAACAGAGTTCAGGGGGCCTCTCTGGGAACTGAGATGACTTCAATTCCAAGACCTTGGTGGCAGGGCTTCAGGCATAGCCCCATCTCCCATACCCATAGAACCCAACCGGGCTGGCGGGGAACCTGGTATGTTTGCTCAGGGAGGGAGGCTGCACAGTGACAGCAGTGCTGAGCTGAATGTCCCTTGTTCACCTCGTTCACACTGCTGTAGCTAAGTCACTCTAATCCTGTTCCTGGTCTGTAATAAAGTGATCAACACTGGGACATATCTGCCCATAGAGCAAAGTCTTATAGAATCATAGAATCAGTCAGAGTTGAAAGGGACCGCTAGGATCATGTAGTTCCAACACCCCTGCCATGGGCGGGGACACCTCACATTAGATCAGGTTGTCTAGAGCCTCATCCAGCCTTATTCCACAACCATGGAAATGGCTGTGCTGTGATGGAGCTGGAGAGGGATCAGAGCTAAAGGTGCTTGTAATCTAAATGAGACCTTTAGAACCTGAGTTCCTTTCCAGTAACCTAATTTTTCCCTGCACTAGAGATGAATTATAGCCCTAGAAAAGACATGAGCATTAGCTTCATTGTTACTGCCTTGCTTAGGAGCTCCTACTTAGGTATTATTTTTTCCTGGCTCACCTCTGAGGAGCATGGTCTGACAGCCAAAGAGAGCCTAGCTCTTATAAAAATCACCCATAACATCCTCTCTGAGCATCTGTTAGCTGTGTCCCAATTGGCTCACAGGATATGTGTACTTGGTGCTTGTAAGCAAAAGCTATTTGAACCTGCCAAAATTATGCCCTTGACTGCAAAGAGAAGAGGCACATGGAGTCCGATTACTAGCTCTAAGCAGTATAAAATAATGTTAAATAACTCCTGATTTTTAGGTTTAATTAAAATGAAAGGCTGAATTGGCACAGCTACTTCTGAGTTCTCAGTGAGTGGTAGGAGTTTGCAGCAGAAAGCGAGGTCTGGGGGGAGAAACTTTGAAATCATTCTAGTATTGCTGGAAGACAGAGATCCAAAAATATTTGGCCTTGCTCACTGTGCTGAACATGCTCTTGTTCGTGCTTTTTGTTGGTTGTTCCCAAGTGACAGTGACACACTCACTTAAGTCATGGGGGAAAAAAATTAGATTTCAAAGCAGCTGATTATGAATCATACAAAAAAAACCCAACTACCCTGTACTTGAGACTTAAGAAAATCTTAGTTCAGCATTTACAGTCATGAGAAGAGGTGGAGGGGGGAAGACAAGTTTAAGGGAAGTAAAGCACCCGAAGTAGCCTGCGAGTCGTCATATATCAACACAACTTGACAAGAGTGATTTCTGTCAGCATGTCAGACTATGTATTTTGCAGCAATCTTCCTCTATTTGTACTGAGATTGCCTGGTCTGACTGACAGCTAGCTTGCTCGTTCATTCATGGAGTAATCTGTGTTGTCTCCTAT
Source organism: Ramphastos sulfuratus (assembly GCA_013399055.1). Lineage (NCBI taxonomy): Eukaryota > Metazoa > Chordata > Aves > Piciformes > Ramphastidae > Ramphastos > Ramphastos sulfuratus. The sequence goes on along the minus strand of WBNM01022388.1, from coordinate 273,564 downwards.
GTCTGTATGAAGCTGAAAAAGAAAATTGCAGGTAGGCTTTTTATAGGAAGGAGAAGTCTTTCCTGCTCATCTCTGCATGTGGGAAGTTGCAGGCTGTGTTCAGAGGGGAAAAGAGAACCTCTCTTCTGTTGCTGTTTCTGGGATATTGTTAGAATAGCTTCCTAATGAAGCTTTCCATAGCCTGATGGTGGAAGTCAGTCCCAGTGGGGTCCTTGGCAAAAAAATGAATTTGGAGAATTCACACAGCTTTTTCAAAAGTTTACTTGTATTGCATGATACAGATTTAGCTTCTTAAACCTGCTTGTTCTGTTGTGTTTTGGTTTTCTTCCCCAAGATGGAAGAATTAACAGCCCTCTGAGTATAATTACAGTTTTGCTAGCATTTTCAAATGCTATTCTAAATATGGAGTTATAACTACAATACTGAAGTTTTATGTTGATAGCATTAAAATTTATTACAAGGAACTGCAAAGCTATATTCTGGTTAGACCTTTTTTTTTAAAAACAACAACAACAACAAAAAGTTAGGCTTTCCTGAATTATGTTTTCTGAGAGAGACTGTAAAGCCATGCAGCTTTGGAAATCCTAGCCTCTTTGCACTGTCTACCTTTGGATGGGCAATCTAAGTCATCCTGCATCACTTAAGCATGGTCTGAAGTCCGGCTGCTTTCATGAACCTTGTTGTACTTTGTGGTTCAGTAGGTTTTTTTTGTTGTAGTTTGGTTTTTTGCTTGTTTGGTTTTGTTGTTGGTTAGTGTTTTGTTTTGTTCTTTTGTTGAAGCCCCAGTTCCTCACGCTATAAATAATTCTAGCTTTTAATGAAATTCCTACATTTCACAAGCATGTAGCTGCTGGAAAATCATGGGATGATAATCAAGGGAAAGGGATGCTCCAAGTATATTTGTCTTTGTGTTTCTCTTTTGTCATGGGAAGAGAGTCATCCAAATCATTCCTCTGCAAGTATTTGGGACTGGCACAGCTACTGCAAATCATGGTACCATTCCCCAAAGACAAGTTGCAATGTGTTCAAAACCTACTTGAATCACTTCCTTCCTAATTTTGTGATGGGCTTAAGCTACAGCAGTCACCACCCTAAAGTGCAGGGTAGATCCATGTTTAGTGGAGTTAAGGAGAGAGTTGTTTCCCTTCCACTCCTTGTGCAGCAGGATTCCCAGTATTGGAAGTCTCTGCAGTATTGGGAGTCCCTGCAGTATTGGAAGCAACGTATTGTCCAAAGTTGACTGAGGTGTTAACTGCAGACCCACATGCTTTACAGAGGAGCATCCCATCCTAAGGACTAAGGGTAGCAAATTTATGCGGTAGATTCGTCTCAGATCACGTGCCTGCAGCCATATCCTTCAGTTTGACTGGGCTGAGGACAGACATGTTACTAGGTGTCACAGTGAAAAGAAGCTTAGGTGCCAGTTATTTTACAATAGTATGCCTCATCCCTTATTCTTTTACCTTGTGCTCTCTCTTCTCATGCCTGTGCTCCTTTGAGGCTAGAGACCATTAGCTTTGCTAAAACTGCTGTTGGTATCTTCAAGGTAGCTGAATTGCAGGGACTTGCCTTCACTCGACCAGGCATGTCTTGATAGTCACCTGGCTGTGTTTGAAATGTCAGTTCTAAAAGGCTTTTCACACACACACACACAAATTCTGTAACAAGGCACAGGAGCTGTGTGCTGCTTGTGTAAGAGCTCTGAAAGAATGAAAATAAGAAATTACTCCTGGTCAAACATCTGCTTAAACCAATAATATACCAATCTAGCCAGGGCTTCTGGGGTCATGTGGGGAGACGATCATAAAGTTCTAGCTCCTGTAGAAATCAGAATAGGAATACAAGTAGTAGGTAACAGAAATGTAATGCTCAGGAGGGGAGATAGCATGTCTTCTGTAAAAGGGAATTTGCTTCTTGTAAATCTCTGGAAGTTTTTGAAGGAAGGTACTATGTGGATACAATAGATCCAGCTGAAACCTTTTGGAAAACTCTTTGAAAATAAAAGCACAAGCCATATTTTACAGAAATATGTTCGAGCCACAGTTATCAGGGAAAGAAAGGAAAAAAGTCTTCTCACAAATTGCTAAGTGGTTAAAAACAGGAAACTAAGTGATTAGCATCCCTGTTCTACAGCAACTGTTTTTGGGATGAAGTACTTAAAACATCTAAGCTGTTGTCAGAACATCAATGATTTGATTTTAAGCAGATGACAGAACTTGTAGAGGATACCAAAATTATTTACAATAATCTGACCTGAAGCTGCCTGAAACAAGTTGCACAAGCTCTTTTGACATGAAACCGGAAATTGAATTTCATTTGCTCATATGTCAACAAATGCAAAGTAGTGCATGGAGCAGGAAAGGAGACAATCCTCTTCTTGGTGAGGGGTTAAAAAAGCCCAACACCCTGTTAAAGGTAGAGTGGGTAATACTTTGCAAATGTCAGCTCCTATAGTGGTGCTTAGTAAAGTAAATGGAACAATAAGGAATACTGAAAGAGGCATAGAGAACAAAATGAAAATTATCCCTGTGATGCTACAGATCATTCTCAGATACTGTAGAGAGTTCAAGAGGTCTGGTCATCCCACCTCAAGCCCCAAAAACCCAAAACTACCCACAAAGTGGGAAATAGAGAAGGAATAGAGACATGTAAGAGACCTTGAGATGTAAAAGATTTGGGCAGCTTTCCTTAGAAGAAAGGCTCTTCATTCAGAGGGGAATGAAAAGAAAGAGGAAAAAAAAAGATGTAATTTATTAGGAATACAGAGTAGAAACAATGCAACCATCAGATAGCCCACTTAAATGAAAAGTAAGTCCACCTCCTTCCACCCTTTTTCTTGTTTAAGGCAAAGCTGAATTATGGAATTGCCTGGGAAAGCTTTTGGATGCCAGTAATATGAAGAAGAGATTAGGCATATACATACAAAATAAGGTAAATTTTAAGCCTTGATGCAACTTCCAATTTAGTAACACCTGAAACCCATTTTCTTAGGAATTTTGGAGGTGTTCGGGATGCACAGTGAATGATCTTTGTTGTAGTTTGGTTTTTTGTGTTAAAATGTGGTTCATTTTCCCTGACTGTCTTCAGCAAAACACCCATCTTCTACCTCTATACAGTTATTTAAGGCAAGCCCTATTGTAAGGAGAGGTAGGGAAGGAAGGAGAGACTGAGATGATTCATGCAAGCTTTAGATAAACACCTGAGCTAAGGGAGCTAAATTGCCCCAGGAGGGCTCAATCTCCTTGTGAACAGAAATAATCTCATAACTGGTTTGGGCTGCTTTGCAAAAAGTGAGGTCAAGTCTTTTCTTGGGGAAGGGTGTTGAGCTAGAGGATATTTCGTCTGTCTCAGCTTTGTAAGCAACAAAAGGCCCTGTGCATTGAAGTAGGTGAGTATCACAGGCCTTAATTCAGAGAGTGCTTCAGCACAATTACAGTGGGTATGTTGGGCTGGCTTTCATATGTGTCTTGAGCTTACCCAGCAGTGGGTGGATGTGGATGATCATGGATGTGAAGGGGGGCTCCAAGCTAAGTACTCTGGTTTAATAGTGTCATGTTCTTTTGCTTCCAGCCTCCTCCAATGGTGGCATTGTCTGTAGGGGCTCAATGGCTTAAGGAAATAGTAATAAATCTTGCTGGAATAAGGGGGAAACATTGCTACAGACTAACATTTAAATATCTTTAATTAATGTAATTACATTTACTGAATTACACCCTACCTTGAGTACACTTCAGTACATTCCACTGGTGCAAGAGAATAAAATAAAATTAATTTCATAAAAAGCTGCTATTTTTAGACTAGTCACAGTAATAAATAACCTCTACTAGTCTCTACTGGGGGTTCCTCAGCATACTGAGATAGTTTTGGTAGCATATCAGTTGAGGAGCCCACTGAGGAACTCTGAGACAGACAGTGTGCACGCAAGGGAGCTGGAGGAAGTCTGAGAGAAATTTGCCTTGCACTTAAGGCAGGCTAGTTGGGTGTATGTCATCCATGACATCATATGTTTGATGGTGGAGGTTGCTTGCAGTGAACATAAATAAGAAAATATGCTTTAGGGGTCTTAAACTGGTACAGCATTTCTGTACAAGAGACTAGTTCTAAAGTAATGAAGCTCATCTATCTACTGGTGTAAACATCTCTTTTGTGTTGCTCTACTGCTAGGTGGAACAGTGGGATAATTAATCTCTCTTGACGTTCTAAAAAATGGTAGTGACCAGGTAAACTCTTTAACTCAGACTTAAATAGGCTGAATGCCAATATTTATTTTTTCACCTTTGACTGCATTGCTGAGTTTTGGGTTGGTTGTTTTTGTTTTTTTTTTTTGTATCACAGACCTGAAAAGCATGCACTTGTTTGGATTTTAGGCTTGAATTTCTACACTAGCACCAGATTCTTTATAAATGACATAACCATGGGGTGAGCATGATCCCAGGCTATAGGGTGTGAAGGCATTAGTCACCATGGGCACGCCTGTGGTGGAAGGCAGGATTCCTCCATCAGCCTGTGGCATGACTGGTGGCCCAACATGCCCAGGACTTTGTTGTTTCTTGCTTCTGTCACTAACTCTCTGCAAACTCCTTAAAAAGAGTAAAATTCACCACATTGAGGGGGAAGGATTTCATATTCAGCCTCATTTTGTACACCAGCTAATCAAGAAAGAAATTAAGAGCTTGCTAGCACCCAAAATTTTAATTGACTTGTTTAAACAGAATTGGTGTGGGGGAGGATTTCAGATAAGATATGCAAAAGGAGAAGTTGGGATTTTAACCCCCCCACACACTTAATCTTCCATCTTTCATTCCCACAGCAAGGCCCATGTAACTTGTGGAGTTATTTCAAGAGTGATTGGAAAGAACCTACTGAAGCACCCAAGGAAGAAGGGAGTTGGGAGATTCAGTACTTATGAATTGCTGTTGCACATGCTTACGTTGAAATAAGATCTTACATTGTAGTACAAATGTGACAGAGATATTCCCAGTCAGTTGTGAGGCTAAAACCTTGTGATTCCATTTGTGGTGCACTGGAATGATCTGGAGAATGATGTGGGAGGAAAGAGAAGTCTTATGACAGGTATTTTCCAACAAGTTACTAAAATTCAATACAACAGGAATGTGCTGTGCAATTTTCTGGTGTTAATTATTGTTTGCAAAGACGTACTCCTCTACTATAAAAAGAGTCCCTTATAAAATATATGTTTATGTATTACAGCCCCTGTAATGTAAAAACCTTTATGCTGTAATTGAAAATAGGCATTTATTGCTGCTGCTGCCACTGATATAAAATGACTGACACTCTGAAATGGAGTCTGTGGGAGGTTCAGATGTAAGCAAGCCTGAAATGTTTCATTCTCCAAGAAAAGATAACCTAAACTTTTTAATAGACAGATGCTTGCCACATCATGAAAAAGCCAAGTCTTGTACTCGGGGAATTATTTCTGAAAACTGACAACCAATCAGCTTAGCAGCATTAAGGAAAAACTTCCTTCTCTGCCTCTTTTTGGATGTTTGAAAAAGGCATTTCAGAGGCACGTAGCTTCCGTGTGCAATTAGCTGGAGGATTGGCTGCTTGTGATTTTTTGAATCATTCAGGAAAGTAACACCTGCTTGGCTTCTAAAATTGTACCTTCCTGATAGCACCACCTAGTAATTATTATTCTGAGTCATCAGGTAATGCTCATTACCACTTCATAGTAGCAGTATAATTAAAAATACTGTGCTGTATTCCAGCTCAAAAGCTAAAGATATGACTTTATAGAAGTTTGTCTCTGCTACATCTGTTAAATAGTTTCTGAGTGCTCTTCAGTTATTCCTAAGCTACAGACATTTTAATTTTTCCCAGTGTGTTTTAAATATGAGTAAACATTGAGAGGGAAGGAAGGTCAGAGCAGCAAAGGCTGCCCATCCAAAAAGAGGGGCTCTGGAGTTGGCTCTGGAAGAGCTTGAGGTCAGGTCTCAATAGAAGTGACCTTTTATACTTGTTGCTTTGAAGGTCAGAGTTGACCTATGGAGGCAGTTGATCTTGGACTTTCAAGGTGAGAGGCTGACTGGAAAAAGCAGGTAAAATCAAATGGCCCATAGTAGTAAATTTTGAGTACTTTGGATTCTTTTCTCAGTTCAGGTGCAGGTGAGCTCAAGATGTTGGTTTGCCTTGTTTACTCTGTGAACAGAATTGACTCTTGCAATAGCCAGTGGTCTTCCCTCAAGGCTCTCATCTATGAGGTTTGTGTATGCCTAGGCTTGGAGATTACCTTCAGCCTGAGCTGGGTAGCTATTTGCATGGGACACTAGACCATCTCATTACTCTCTCTCTTTCCCAAATGGCATTTCTGTATGTGAAGAGAAGCAGGGTGGGTAGCATAGAGCAGGGGAGCTGGTGGTTTAGTTTCTTGTTTGGGATGCAAAAGACTGAACTTGGAAATTTTCTTTCAATTTAGGCAAGGCAGAGATGATTTACACAGAGATCCCCTGATGTGATGGCTGCCAGAATAGGTCAAAACATCAGGGACTTGAATTATTATCAGTCTTATCCCATTGCTGTTCTCTGATCAAATCAGCTCTAGGAAAAAGTCTTATCACCTATAAGCCGACAATTATAGACAACAATCATCACCTCTTTATCATCCTCTCTTTGCCTTCTTTCAGATAAATTACATGGTATACTTGACAGATACTGCAGCAAATCCAAGTCTAGCTTTTTAGTAGAGCGTACTGTTTCATCTGGTCTTCTACCAATTTAATGACATTAGATGCAACAGTGTCAAGAACAGATACGTTTTAGAAAGACCAATGCTAAGTGACGTGGTTACATCTCACAGTTTAAAGGTGGTACTTTGATGCTATGTGTGTTGAAGTATCACATTTGCTCTTTTTCCACTTCCCTGGAGAGATTGTGCCAGCAGGCAAACCACCCTGACCCTAATGTTCTTTTACATTACTGTCTTCCAAATTACATTCTAACACTGTGACCTTTGTTTTGGGTCTGCTTTTTGTGTGGTGGTGTTTGGTTACAGTAATAATGCTGCTGTTCAATTGAGTCTATTGTACTGCATGATCCACACCATCACACCTTTAACCTTGACTTGTACTTTTGTACAGGTCACATGGAAATTGGTGGAGTGGAGGATTTATACCACTGACTTCAGAAATAGGACTTAGAGACTCCTGGAAGACTTTTGCTTCAGGTCTCAATTCCTATAAAGCCTAAGGGAGCTGATATAGCCAGGACAGAATGACAGTGGTCCAAAAAAAAAAACAAAAACCAATTAATCTAGTTTGTTTCTTTTTTTTGTTTGTTTGTTTTTAATAGCACTGTTTAGTTATAAGAGACTAATAATACATTTAGTTTGCTGCAAGATACCATATGCCTTTATTAACCAGATTTACCAGTCTGGGGATATTTTCTGGATGGGATTATAGCACTGATTTTCATAAAGCTATACTGACTGTTTTACTGAGAATTCTGTATGGTCTTGATTTTCTATGAATGTTTTGTCTCTGTTGCTTGAAATCAGTGTTGATTTAAATGGCCTGCAGCTGCCATAGTGACCTCATTTGCAGTTCCTATATATTGCTAAAATACTTAATTCTTTGTCCTCTAAGAGAAGAGAAGGCTTCAAGGAGACTTTATAGTAGCCTTCCAGTATCTGAAGGGGGCCTACAGGAAGGCTGGGGAGGGACTATTTACAAGGTCTTGCAATGACAGGACAAGGGGCAATGGGTTTAAACTGGCAGAGGGGAGATTTAAACTGGATGTTAGGAGGAAGTTCTTTCCAGTGAGGGTGGTGAGACACTGGCACAGGTTGCCCAGGGAGGTTGTGGCTGCTCCCTCCCTGGAGGGGTTGAAGGCCAGGGTGGATGAGGCCTTGAGTGACCTGTACTAGTGGGAGGAGTCCCTGCCTATGGCAGGGGGTTGGAACTGGATGGTCTTTGAGGTGCCTTCCAACCTTACCATTCTATGATTCTATAATTCTTTGTTCTTAAGATGTGATGTTTAACCAGTCTTCAACCCTAGTGGGTCCTTGGTCCAAGCTTCTAACGCTCATGGGAGCACTATTTGGTCTTAGATCCTTCACCATTTTAACAATTGCTGTATAACATCTTCTGTAACTTCCTTAGAAAATGGGAAGCCACCACTGAAGTCAGGGCACCTGAGCTAAGTGCGTCCAACAGCTTGTGCTGTGCTATTGGCAGCTTTTGGGAACATTTGCTTCTGCATTTTTCTGAAAGGTGTTTGATGAGCATGTAACAGTTACCTAGTCACAGTCAGGGTGGCAAACTTTGCTGCTGCTGTTGGTACCTGCAATTCAGGCATGGTCTAATCTCACAGATGTGAGTTGTTTTAACTTAATTTGAGGGTAATAGGCTATAATATTGAGGGATATCTGTGAAGCAGGTTCTTTGAAACTCTCTTCTCCTGCTTTTAGCATCACTTAGTCTTGGTGAATGTCTTTTATCTTGAAACAGATTTCAGCTAGCCATTAAGAAAGCTGAATAGTGGTGCTATTTCAGTTGGTTCTGTAATATTCTGCTCTTGCCTATCAACTGCACTTCTATCTCCTATTCTAGTTGACTATTAATGTTCTTGCACTGTTAGTGGTTGTTTATTTAAGTTTATGTATGCTGAACTGGAGAGAGAAACAGTAGAAAGTTAGCTGAGGAAAGCAGGTATCTCTCTCTCTCTGTGTATATATGTTAAAAAAAAAAAATCACAAGAGTATCTTCTGATAGTGTTCAAGTGGTTCTTGCATGAAGCACATGTGGGCTGTTAGCACAGAATCTCCCTGACTCCCACTCTGTGCTACAGACACTTTGAGCTCTTTTCTGGTTTGTTTACACGCTTGGCAACTAGGGCAGAGGCAAAAGAATAACAGAGAAAGAGAAGCCCTTGCCAGAGCAATGGGAAAGGAGAGTGCAGACTGGGAAGGGAGTTCGTGGTTTGGGAAGAAATGGGGGGAGCTGGGAGGTGGCTCTGCTCTCCCTGCCATGGAGATGATGAGGGAGCTGATGAATATTCTTCCTCTGTTTCTCTTTTCAGTGAGCAAAACTGCCCAGGCTTCCTGGTATGTGCCATTATAGCTTTGCTGCAGCACTTCATTTCACTCCTTTGTTGTATCTTTCCAGTTTTTTAACTGGAACCGTAGCTGGGCTCTTCTCTGAACCAGTCAGAGGACTGGAATATGTCCCTCTGTCTCACATTTTGACCCCCAAATCTTCCCACATTTCAAATAGAAAGCATTCTTTAGTAACATTTTAAAGAAGTTCATGGTGGACATCACATCAACAAGAGCTCTCTCTGTAGGGAGAGAACTGGGACAGAGCAGCTGTTTCTTCTCCTTAAATGCAGAGCATTCTCACCTGATGAGGGTGCTCCTTTGAAGTAAACAGTAGTTTGTAAGTAAAAATTCTTATCAATATTGAGCTCAGGTATATGCATATAAATAATATCTGTAATTAACATATTCTATTATGGGAGAGAAAGGTAGTAAGAAAGCATTCCCATCTCAGCAGTCATAGCTTCAGGAGCTGTTGGGTACAATTTCCATTGTCCTTTCTTCTCAGAGAAGCTTCCTGCAATGGGATTGTCCAGGTGTTTGGACAGTGCTCATCTGACTAACAGTAATATTTTATTTTTAGCTTTGGCTGACATAGCCACTAGGAATGCTTGCATATTGAACCACTGCTTTGCCATATAGTATGTATACTATTGTGCTATAGGATGACAGGCAGAACAGGCATGCAGGTGTACCAGATGGCAGTCATGCTCTAAATGTCACATCATTTTGTGGTCTTGAGATGTAACTGTATCTTAAGCTTCCCCCTAAACACCATTCTCATCATCCTAAGAAGAATGCCTCCTGCTACTGTTCCTCTCAGTGCTTGCATGGCCACAGACAACTGAATTAAGTTGATGTATTACTTTGCATTAAAATTTAAAGAATTTTTTAGTTTAAAAAAAAAATCCATGTTGTCTCAGATGCCAGTTAACAATGTGGGATACAAGGATTGGCATAACTGAGATGGAAGCATGCAGTAGCATTGTGCTGGTTTGAGGCTAATTGGAATATTTTCATGAAAAAAAATAGATTATAGGCTGTGAAAAGCAAACAACAGTGACGTCTGCTTCACTCAAGACATATCTTGCTGAGATATATAAAAACAAGGACACAAACATAGATAACAGAGTCTCTGGGAGTCGATGTGTCTTCTGGGCTTCTACATAGCTGGGAATTTCTTAAGCTATGTTTGCTGACTAAAAAGACTTAATGTATAGCTGTGCCTTCAGTCACAGCACTTGATACCTGTTAGAGCCTTTAGAAGGACTGCGATTTTTGCTGTCATGCCCCATGAGACTGTTTTTCTAATAAGATTGTTTTCTGAAGGGTAGAGGTGAGAGCTGCAGTAGAAATAAATGGTAACCATCAGCCACTGTAAATTGAAGACTATTACCTGGAATCTAAGAGAGAAATCCAGTCTGCTGCATTTCTGTTCCTGAGAAGTAGTTTAGTGAGTCTCAGTCCTGTTATCAAGGAGATACAACTTGTAAAAACCAAGTTGTTTTCTATTGCATCCTTCTTCCAGGAGAGAGAGACTCGGGTTTTACCCCAAGTTGTATCTATGTATTTGTTCTCCTTACCTTCTAAAGAAAAAAAAAAACAATTAGTTTCTCTTTCTTCTCACTCTTTCATATTGGATCATTGGAGGATTCAGCAGCTTCCCAGCTTGGCTATGGTGGACTTGGAGTTAAAATCTCACCTGTTCTGCATGGCTTAATGCTTTTCAGAGTACAGGGCAACAGGAGTCCTGCAAAAACTGAGGAGATGTTCAGCCAGTCCTTTGGCAGAGGTAGTGCGTGAGTTGTTTAGCAGAAGATCCTACTTTTAGTAGTATGTACAGAAAGGATGAGAGAAGTGGAGTTTTGCTCCTGGGGTGGGGGAAATGTTGATCAAAGCTGAGAGATTTTAAGAGATGGTGAAGAAAAGTAATATTCTCCCTGAATACAAGCAAGACTTCATGAGTCTGGATTAGCCAAACACCGAGACTTCAGGGGTTTTGAGCATGCCCTCTTTGGCATACCACAAAGGAACTTGATCATCAGAAAAAGATGAGCATGCAAACTCTGAAGCCAATGCCCTCTGTTCTCAAGATAAAAGATTATTTAGTCTCTCTGAATAACATCCAGTGCCCACTTTACATTTTAGCTGGTGTGTATAACAGGCAAAAAAAGAAGGCAGCATTACCAGTAGTTAGAAAGTGACCCCCAGCTGTGTACTTGCATGCCAAAACACATGCCTGCTGCCTTTGGGGCACTGCCTGCCTGTGTTTGTAGAGATTTTTGCTCCTGCTACCCTGGTGCCTTATGATGCACCTCCTGAGATCTTGAGGGCAAAAAGCTGAGCAGTGCTGTTGACCTGAATGCATTCTTTTTGTTTTTATGCATTGCTTAGAGAAGCTTTCTCTGGATCCTCTACTGTTATGTATGGATGCTTTGAGCTTTCAAAAATGTAATGCTGTGCCAGAGAGAAGTGCTAACCCCACTTTGGAGTCATAGAAATGCAAGGTTGAACTATGTGGTACAGTCCTAGTTCCTCCAGGAACTTGTGTATCACAGTCCCAAACCATCACCACACCCTGGCCTTGGTCCCCAGGCTCGTGTGTGGAGGGGAATAATAAAATATAGATGTGGTTGAGAAGGTAACTGAGGGATAAGAAGGAGAAGGGGACATGGCTCTGTGTGTCACCATGATACTGTGCCAACAGCTGCCTTAGTTCCCTACTGCAACTCAGCTGGGAGAGATGCCAGTGGGTGCTCAGCTCAGCACTGACAGGCAGCTACTTCTCTTTCATGCTCTCCTGATTCATCATCACATGAAGCATTATCTTCTGCACTGCTGGCGTTGGACAGCTGCTCTCTGGCACACTTGAGGTGGTGGTTTGTTTCCAGAACCGTTGTGATGGCCAAAATCTGGCTTCCCCAGAGTGTGCAGCCTCGGCAGAGTGTCACATCTATCCCCCAGCTTTTTCCCTGCCATGAGAAAAATGTGGTCTTTGATAGTCTTAATAGTCTTAAAGTATTTTGGACTAGCCTACAACTGGTAGCCTTTCTTAAAGACTGATTTGCCCTGGGCAGTGGAAGGTTGGTGATGCCATGCAAGTCTGGCACCCTAAAAAAGTGCCTCTTTGCATGATTTGTCTGAAGTGCCAGTCTTTTGGGCTGGACAATCAAATGGATCATCTATCCTAGGAAGAATGTTGATGATCCGTAATGTGTATTAGCTCTCCTAAAAGAAATTAATATTTCAACCACTTTTTACCCTGTAGCAGAAGAAAGGTCCATGTACCACCTTCTGGACTTGGGCTTATAAGCCTTACCTGTGATATCGTAAAGGCCCTGGGCCTCCTGAATGTCAACTTGGGTTTTAATTTATTTTCAAAAATAGCAATGATTCTGCAATGTGTGTATTTTGTGGGACTTTCTTCACGATCACCTGTGGACTGCATCTAGATGGGCTTCTGGAAAAATCTAACTTGAGCTTACTTCTAATGTGTTTAAGCCATCTCATTACTGCAGGGAGCCACCTGAGAAATGTGTTAATGGCCATATGCCAGCATGCTCAGCTCTACAAAAACTGCTGAGATGAACCTGCTCTGACTGCTGAAAGCCAGAAACAACTATCCTCTTGTCTACACCAGGAAAACTACAACTTGTTAATTTGCCATCGGCCAGCAGCTGCTCTTGGGCTGGCAATGGTGGAACTGGTAAACGGCGCTCAGGCATATTTAACACTGTAATAAAGCATTTAGAATTACAGAGCAGAAATGCTGCCTATTATCAAGGTTGTTTAACACTTCCCATTACAAGACTCTATTTTCAGCCACTTTCAAGTTTGCCAAATTTTAACAGCTTGCACTGAGAGTTCTTTAACTTGGTGTCTGCCTCTTGCTGAGTATTCTCTTATTGTTGTTTAAAAAGGAAAAGCAGCATTTAACCAGAGCAGCTCAGCTGTTTCTAAGAAAGAGGACTGAGAAGGTATCTTGTTAGTCCTTTTAAATTTAGGTGACCTTTCCTTTTAACAGCTCAGAGGCAGGATTTGGCAAGAGAGGGGAGCTGCTGTCAGAGATGCCTGTGCTTTCCATGAATATTGACCAAAATGGGCTGAAGTGGCAGTCCTCAAAACATTTCAGTTAACACTAGCTAGCAGGTCTTTAATTCATAGCAGCAAATTTCCATGAAGAGGTGATGCCTGCAGGCTGTGTGAGTCTGGTCCTCACGTTGGGGAAACCAGTTTCTACGCAGTCTCAGGAACTTGGGTCTAGGTGCAGGCACTTGGGGACATAGTGTCCCACTTCTTCATGGATCTTGGCTGAGCCCAGACCCAGACTGAAAGATATAAATGAGGTAGAATTAAACAGTGACCCATGGTATCATGTAGCTTAATGCATTATTTGTAGCTGTCATGTGTTAAGGTACAAAATGTAAGCCAAGAGTAAAATCTCTTAATAGTGTTTATATATAACTTTTTTTTTTGTTTTGTTTAGTGATAGAAAACAGATTACTATGGTAAAACATTACAGACAATTAAAACTGAATTAATTTTGCTGTAGTACACTGCAGGTTTTTCCTCAGTAACATGTGGCTCTAGTTATTATTTGTTTTTCTACAAAGACACTGTCAAAGTTGGGTGCTACTCCTTCATATGTGTCATTGCAGATGCTGGTGAGATTTTGATCCAACCTTACAGAGACCTGTGTTCTGTATTCCCCCAGCCACTGCCAGTGGCCCCAAGGGAAAAGTACCTAAACTCTGTTAGCCAAGCAAGGAAATTTGTTTCTGTTTTCAGCTATGCTGCTGGTCTACTGGTTACAGTATCTATAATCTAGGCATCAAGATTGCCTTATCCTTATTTCATTTTCCTTTTAGCCTACTTACATGGAAATTGCAGGAGCACCTCATGGCTTGTCTTGCAGAGCTCCTAAAATCTGCAGACTCAACATCTCTCAGTTGGCATACAAGCAGCCTTAGTCTTTATCTACTACATATCTATAGCTGCAAATAGTAGGGCAGCCGAAAGCTTACACCAAAGGGCTCAGAGAATCACGAAATCAATTATACTACTTACTTCCAGGCAAACTCTCTTACTGTGGAGTTCAGCCATCCAAACACATGAGCCTGCAGTTGGAGATGAGGTGTGGCTGCAGGAAAACTGTACTTAAATTAAAAAATAACATTTAAAAACTTAATTAGAACTCATACCTTCATTATGCACCTTCTCAGTGCATAATGGTATCAGGTTAAGACGCTTTAAACCTAAGGCAATTTTGTACTTTTATAGTCACAATCTTTTTAACAGGCAGGTTTTTCTTCTGCTTTCCCTGGTTGGCATGAGAAGCCCAGAGAGACAAAGGAAATTGTGGAAGAAAAATAAAACCAGAATATAACTCAAAAGACTGTCAAACAGATGCAGCTGAAAAGAAATGGCTCAAAATATTTTCTCCTCCCCCCCCACCCCCAATTGTCTGCTTTGTAAAACCATTCTTAGACTAAAGGTGTATGGGAATCCTTCAACGACCAGTCAATAAAAACACTTAGCAGAGCTGAATAGCAGCTGTGACAGGTGACCTTCCTTTTTTTTCAGAAGTGCTCTATTAATTCTCATTAACTTGCCCCTAGGTCACTTTTGGAGGCCTTTCAAGGCCTCTTATTTTGTCTCCTCTGAAACTGTATTTCTTTCCATCTGGAGATGAGTCCATGCATTTGTTGGGAGAGTATGTTATTCACAGGAGATGCCTGTGGAAGAATACCTTGCTTACTGTGCAGAAGTGCTCTCATTGAAGAGGAAGCTAACAGTGGATGAAGGGCAGTGGGAAGAGATGCCCTTCAGTGTGGGTGATTCAGATTGCATGGGGCAGCAAAATGCTATATTCCTTGACTGAATCTGCTCCATAACTGAGACAGGGTGCCACCTTCTCCGAGGCCTGGTTGGTAGAACTGAAATAATCTGGCTTTCCTCTGGCTGCCTTTGTGAAGCTTTTCCATTGCTTCAGTTTTTCTCCAAAACCTATGCAGTCAAGTAATAACTGTTTGGGGCTGTCTTCTTTCTAGCAAAGGTGCTGCTAGCTGGTTTCCAGGTTGGTTCCCATACAGGTGCTGCTTAATTCTTCTTAGCATCCTGGTTTGTGGAATTAGAAGTAGTAATTAAATCCTTTCTGCTATAGTGCATTGGTAAAGCTTGCAAAATTCAGTGATTTTTATAGCTGCCAAACAAGAGGCTTTTAAAAAACTCTTGTATCAATATTATTTTTATTCCTGTGACTTTGCAGTAATGCTGGTAGATGATAGTGATGAATGAATAAATAATCAAATGTCTTAGAAGAATGCTACATTTTGCTCTGATTTACTTGCAGATATTTGAAACGGGTATGAAATTGGGTGGAAATTATATGGTAGGGGGAGGGAGAAAGAGACAGCTTTTTACTGAGGTATCTGTTTCTTTGAAATAAACTGAAATGTGCTGCAGTATTGTGATCAGAAGAGTCTGAGAGTGCCCATATTTCATGTTTTATTTGCAGCCTTTTCTTATCCAGTTTTGCTTTAGACATGAAAATGCAATTTCTGAGGCTTTATCCGGTAAAACAATAAACTGCATGGAAAGTACTAGAAATTAAGTTTCTGCAGACATGTTTTCTTTTTCTAAATGCTGACAAATAACTCCTGCCAAATGCTATGTAAAGGAGAAAAAGAAACATATGGCAGTTCAACAGGAGTGAAAAGATGAGCTAATCCAGCATCCAACAAGTCTTTGGATAAGACTATAATAAAACCAACCAGCCTTTATCATGCTTGATAGCACGACTATAATTAAGAGTCTGTCACCAGGTTCATAATGAACCCTTAGCCCTCTTTTCTGAGGTTTATAGTCTGTTGGTAAGAGTCACTTTGGGTTGCAGCTTGGCATATTAGAGCTTACTGTGCAGAAGGCTCAAATCTAGCATGCAGGTTTTATATAACCTAACTGTTAAAAGTTGGTGCCAGTGATGAGCTAGTTGTGCTTATAATTTGTCCTATATGTTTAAGGAGTTGGTATCTAATTTGATTTATTTGTTTTTTAGCATGAAAAATATAGATGTGTCATTTGGTATCCTGATGTGCTCTCTTAAGCTGCCATGTAAGGAATCAAGATGATTTTTTTTTTTCTCCCCTTAGTTTTATGATCCCTACATCTGTCCTAGCAGAAGCTGCTGTTGCAGAGCTAGGGGCTAGAATTTGCTATACTCTGACGTAAAAATGTACTTGTAAGAAAACTCATTCCTTACAAGTCAAGTTTTCAACCTTAGGGAGAAGTCTGCTAAATGAGGCAAAAATCCAACCTGATACTTTCTCCCTTTTTTCCCCTCCATCTTCAAGGCTTAGTCAGCTGCAAGGGACTGGCTGTGCAGAAGGTGCCTCGGTTGTGTACGCAGGCATGCAGTTGTTTCTGCATAAAGGGGTTTAAGCTTCAGGAAGTGTCCATTTTTTTTCTGAACCCAGAATTACTGCATATCTGGTCTGAAGTACCAGAAGATGAAAGAAGCCCCCTGTTCCTTATGTGTCATCCTCTCTCCCTTGAAGTGCTGAAGTTTCTCAGCACTTCACGATGTCTAATACAGCTATTTGAGAACATCTGAAGGAGACAGGGTAGAGCTTTCGCAGCAGCATGTCCTCAGCAAAACGTGCATCTAGTAATGAAAGGTCAAACATTTGCATGTTAAGGCTGTAGGTTCATATTGCAGCTAGATGCCTAATGAGGTTTTCAGAAACAGTGAGGCTTCCCTGCAGCCTTGTGTGCCAGACTCTTAAGAGTCTGGCTTAAAAGGAATAACTAAGCAACCTCAATAATGTGAGGAAAACTTTAGTAGGTCAGTCCTGTCCCAGTTTGATTCCACCTTCTGACTTGTATGTGTGAAAGAAAAGGTGAACTGAGGTGTATCCAGTTCATATTTAATATACAGTAAATGTTCACTTTCCTTCCCAAACACTTCAGGGGAGGCTTTGATGTTCATTTGATGAAGACGAGTAGGTTGGGGGAGGGTTAAAGTTCACCAAGTGCTGCAGTAGTCCTAAGGCTAGCTGAGTGGGCAGCTGAGTAACGCCTCTGAATGGCTGTTCTGGAGAAGAAATTCAAAAACCACACAGAGGAGTGCTGGAGCCCAGGGAGGGGGGAGTCTCTCAGAACCCCATCAACTCCTGCTGTGTTGCTTCTGCTTGTCAGAAACTCTGAGCTGCTTTTCTAACAGAGACCTTCCAAAGGCTGTACACATATAAATTAGTAATTAATAAATTAGCAACTGTAGGTTGGCAATCTCTTCAGAGGATTATGCTAGGTTTTGCTCAAATGAGAGGCTGATCTGTAAAGGCCATACTTGTAAGCTCAGGAGTTGAGAAATCCTGTGCCTTGAAGAGACAACATGCTCTTGGGGACCATCGTACCTTATCTCTAGGCAGGACACTTGAAACCCTGTGGGAGCCAGGAACTGCTGCCTCTTGCAGATCCCTTGGCCTCAAGCCCCCAGTCCTGCTGTTATGCCATCGAAACCCTGCTGGCACCTTTGCCACCTCCTTCTGACCTAGCTGGTCAGGGAGGACAATGAAAGGGAGAGAATGGTAACATCTGTGCCTCTCTACACACATTCTTGGCTTCTTCGCATATATCTCCTGGCAAGCACGGGGTAGGAATCAGCTGCAGATGTTAGCAGTTGCACTGTGCCCTTCATTTGGGCCCTATGCTTTCCAGAAGGAGCCACAAAGCACAGATTTGTACCAAACTGTGACAGTCTTCTGTGGAAAGGAGGAGAGACCACATAGAGAACAAGGGACGCAAAGCAGTCAGGGACCTGTGCTTGGCTTTCATGAAAGTTCATAGAAGTGCAAGACCAGCACTTCCTGCATGAATGAAATCATAGAATCCTTTAGAAAAGACCTTCAATATCATTGAGTCCAACTGTTAACCTAACACTGCTGAGTCCACCAGTGTACCATGCCCCTAAGTGTCACAGCTGCACATCTGTAAAACACTTCTGGGGATGGTGATTCAACCACTTCCTCGGGCAACCTATGCTACTGCTTAACAACAGTATTTGAGATGTGGCCTGGCTAGTGCCATGTACAGCAGGAGATGACTTCCCTAGTTGTGTTGGTCTATTTCTGATACAGTCCAGGATGCTGTTTGCCTTATTGGTCACCACAGCACACTACTGACAGTCATCAGCTGTTGACCAACACCCAACAGTCCTTTGCTGCTGGGCAGCTTTCCAGCCACTCTTCTCCAAGCCTGTAGCATGTCGTGGTGTTGTCGTGACCAAGTGCAGGACCCAGCACTTGGCCTTGCTGAATCTTATCCCATTGGATCCAGCCTGTCCAGGTCCCTCTGTAGAATATTCCTTCCCACAGGCAGATCAACACTCCCACACAACTTGGTGTCATCTGCCAATTTACTAAGGGTGCACTCAATCCCCTTGTCCAGGTCATTGGTGAAGTTATTAAACAGAGCTGGCCCCAATACTGAGCCTTGGGGAATACCAGTTGTGACTGAACATTAAAACTGAATTTAACTATGTTCACCACCACTCTTCAGGCCTGGACATCCAGACAGATTTTTACCCACCAAATACTGTGAGAATACTGTGGGAAGTGGTGTCAAAGGCTTTACCAAAATCAGCAGATAACATTCACAGACTTTTCCTTATTCGCTAAGCAGATAAGTAGGGAGATAATGGAGGACCTGCACAGACACCACATCCCAAGGTGGTCTCTCTGAATGAGTAGCTACTTGGCACGGACATTACAAGAAGGCACATAGCATGTTCTAGCATACCTGTAAACAGGGGCATCCATAATCTCTAGGGAGAATGTGATGACTGAATAAAACCATCAGTCTTGTGGTGGATAGAAGCTGCTCACGCTAACAACTTTGATATTGGCATTAAAGACTGGTGTCTTGAAAATTAGTGTGTGAACGTGAGGGTCCTTTGTGAGTATGGCTTTGATGATTAGAAAAAAAACAAGCTGAGATACTCAATCAAGAATAAAAAGCTGATCACAAAAGGAAACCACTACAACAATCTTATAGAAAAGAAAGCTTTTAAAAATTTCCATTAATTAGAATATATTTGATCTCTTGGCTTCATCTTAATTTAAAGAGAAATGTGGAAGCACCTTGCAATTTCTGTTTCGCAGCAGAAGATTGCACAACCCTTCAACTCCTGGCATTTTCAAACTAAGGTATAAATTACAAAAGGAGAAGTTGCAGTTGATGTGGAAAACACCATGTGTCTACAAAATCTTCTATTTTAAAATGCCATATACTCTCTCCCAAAAGGCATGAGAGCTTATTAGCAGGTGTTTGGGGTTTTGGTGGTGGGTTTTTTATATGTTTTTTTTGTTTTGTTTTATTTTTTTTTTTTTTTTTTTTTTTTTGGGTAGCATTGATCATTTTGCTGGAAAAAAACCCCTAAAATGAAGAGGAAGTCTGGAAATCTTATAATTCCCCCCCCCTTCATTCTTCTTCTTTTAATTGTTGTATCACAATTCCTATCCTTTCTGTATGTAATTCACAAAGAAAATACAGATATGCATGTCTCATACTACCACTTCTTGTAACTCTAGAATTCATCAGTTGGTGCTTAGCAGTATCTTTCTCTTCTGCTGCAAACTGCTGTCGAGTAAGTTATCAGCTAATCTCAGAAAAGACTACTGAAAGATGATCAACTCTCAAACTGCAAGGATAGAGTCTGGTTGTTTATCTTCACTAAAATATACCAGCTCTTCCTCACTGCAAATAAGAAAATTAAGTATTTGTCTCTTAAAAAATATTTTCCTATTAATGAATAGTTAACAAAACATGGCCTTTGCACTTTCTTTTTTTGCAGGACCCATAGGAAAAATACTTTCAGAAAACTGTTCTTTTCCATTGTGTTGTTAAACTGCCATGCTTCAGCTGTCAAGCTCCCTCACCCTTCTGGAGCATTTAATAAGTTCTTTTAATTTGCCTAAAATAGAATTTTGTTTAGCAGATGTGCTGTGGAGGCTAAACCTTTCCCCTGTTTGTTCTCAAGCTCCTGAGTTCTGTTTTGAAAGATTGTGTTTTATGGGAATTTCTGAGTTTTTCTTCATTCTGTATTTTTGTCAAAAAGCAACCAACCAACCAAACAAGAAGTAGCAAAGCCAGTGATTTCCACCCCAGTGAGGAGTCTGGGTTGCACACTGTCAGCTCTTCCCAACAGTAAGACATTAGGGGTGTTGCGCCATCCATTCCTGGCCCACATTTGAGGACTAAATGCTGCCTGTTCATTGTGCATTTTGTCTTGTTAGTAGATACCTGAAAGTTTTATTATTAAGTCTAAATCCTTGGAGGGGACAGATATTATTTCTTCTGTTGCTGTACTCTCCTAACAGTTTCAGAGCTTTAAGTTCTCTGTTCCTCTAGTACTTTTCCTGAGACCTCAGAAGGGGACATCTCTGCTACTCTGGCCAACTCCTTGGCCGTTCTCAGTCTTCATGTCTCACTAGCCACCTCCTCTTCACTTTTTCAGTAGTTCTTTATGGCTCTTCTGAAGAGCAGCAGTCTATACTTGCCATGATCCTTGCATGCTGTTGGTAAACTCATCATGGAACTGTTAAATTGCCTATGCTTATTAATTTAATTTTGCTGTTCATGTTTGTAAGGAGCAGAAGACTCTTACTGTCTGGAAGCTCAGGAAGAGGCCACTTGAGTCTCCAACTCATTTGTAAATACTGGCATTTGCAAAACTCCAACTACCACAGTTATTTTTAGCAGAACACCTTATTTGCCAGAGTTGATGATTTAGGTTTCCCTTTGCCAAGGATAAGGTTATTTTTCAAACCCATTACATGTTTGTAGTTATAGATACACATTTTAAAAATGAAGTCACGGAGTAGGGAAGCAGAGGAGCCCTGCACTTAGTCAGCAGGCTGGTGAGCTTGATGGTTGTAATGTGATGTGAGAATCCAGCCTAAGTGTTTGCAAGGCTCTCTCTCTCTCTCTGAGATATTCTTGCCAGTTTGGCTCAGTCACAGTACTCACACCTTTCTGCTTACCAGGAAGAAAGGCTGGGAAGGATTTCTGGGCAAATCAATTATTTTTCAGGAAGAGTTTTGCTTACAAGAAAGGGAGAAGAGTTTTATCTTGCAGGTGGGGGAAAAAAAAAAAAAAAAAAAAAGGAAGAAGAAATGAGGCTTCAGACCTGAGTAAAACCAGACACTTAGAAACTCTGCTGGATTGAATCCACACAGCATCATGTGTTTTGGACTTATGCACACATGGTAAAAAAATTCTTCATGGGACTCTACTGAGAGCTTAATGCAGATGTAAAATCCATTTATTGTCTTTTTGGTTGTATGCCACTGTCCCTTCTGACCTTCCCCAAACTTGGAGCAATGAACACTTTCTATTCCAGTATATGTGCTTATTTTGTTTATAACCACTTCCTCACCACTCCACTATTCATGTTTTGTGGCATCAGTAATTTTTTCACTTAAAGGGTATAGGTGCATTGATTTTAAAAATGCAAGTATTTGGAGAGACAGCATAATTGTCTGGAAGCAGTTTTGATGGATTTTTTTGGTGTGTGTTTTTGGGGTTGGGGAAGGGAGTTTGGAGAGAAGTTGTTTATGACAGGACTACTGGTACACAGCACTACTCAGGATCTACTCCTTTCTCCACCTTGTGCTTATCCCACCCAGTTATTTCTCTACCTTCCCTTCCATTAGAAAGGGTACATTCCACAACCACATATCTGTGGTCTACCTGAGGAAGCTTAATACAAGGTTAAGTTCTTCCACAGCTTCTTCATGAGCCCAGAACCTCAGTTCCTCTGTCTGAAAGCACAGGCAATTCAGAATTTCCCTGTATTGTGATAGGCCTAAAAAGGCCAAGTGGGCTTGTACATGTCCTGGCTTGCCCAGGTGTGCTCCCCTGCTCCCCCTCCTTCTGTGCTGGGGATGGTGGCCACGGGAAAGGGGTCAAAAGCCCCAGCCANAAGATTTAATGTTAATAAACAGTTTTCATAGTTATTAACAATCTCTGCCTGGATATCAAAATTGATACCATTATTCATTGTGAATCATTTCATTACACCCTGGCCTTTGTTATTTTTGCAGTCATTCCCTTCTATTACTGCTTGAAGACATAACACAGTGTGTGCAGCCAGCACTTCCTGGCTGATGGTCAGAAAGGCTCTCCTATAGTCTTGCAGGAGGACATCTACTTTTGATTTCACTCTTCTCTCATCCTCCAAGCTGCAGGTACAGCTGAGCAGAGCTCCTTCTTCAGCCACAGCTGTCAGCTGTTCCCATGGTCAAAATCAGCAGTGATAGCTTAAACGGTTCAAATGATAGGCTTTCATACACCTACTTTTTTGACATAAATGGGCAAGGTAGCATCATCTAAATGGTTCTGCTGGCAGCTTTGAAGTTTGGTAACCTGAACAGGAGCCCAGAAAAACACCAGGCTGAGGGTAATCACTTCTTGAACTGTTGTAGCTAGAGTTGGCATATGATATCTAGCCACAAGTTGTTACTAGCATCTATGATTTGCCTTATGGCAAATAATTTCTCTTAGACAGTGATTGAAGAAGTTAGATAAGAATGTAATCAAGAAAGCATATGCTTCAAACCTAGAGCTGTATTGTCATGTGCATTCTTTGCTCTGTTACCTGGTCGTAAGATGTAAGAGAATTTGTCATGGCTGGTTGCTACAATTTGCTCTCTGAGTGGTAAGAGGGAAAGAAAAAAATATAGAGGGTGATTGCTGTGCTCATATCAGTTTAGACCTTGTTGGAGGAGCATAGCAAGTATGTGGATGTGCCTGACAACAAAACTTGGTGCTATGAGAGCTTAATCCACACAACATCCAACTGATGCTTTCTGGAGAACCTGTGGATACAACAAATGTAGTTATCAACAGAGAATTAAGTCAGGGTAATGGCAGAAAAGGGATCTGTTGATCTTTTCACAGTGCAGATAGACCAGGGTGCTCTTCTAGCATGGTACAGACATGTGTCAAAATAGACTTGGAGAAGGATGTGCTTCCTGAAGCACTGTGAGCTAGAAGGCCATTTAAGTAGTGATACTGCTGAGGGAGGAATTGGATTTCCTTCTATATGCTTTATCAGCAAAAACAGAGGAAAAATTTCCAGCATCTGTGGCTTTTCCCCTGTCCTCACTGAAGTTTACCACCACCTCAAACTGCTTTTGTGGGACAAAATTTTTCCTCTGTGACTATATGGATGTGTGTGAGACAAAACCATATAGATACACGCCCTTCCTTTGTACTCTTTTAATAGCTTTTCACAGAAATTGATCTTGCCTATTTCCACCC